>WAAE01007703.1:222611-235349 GCA_013400495.1 Nicator chloris
AGAAAAAAAAAAGGCGGAAAAGAAAAAAAAAAAAAAAAAAGAAAAGAAATTAAATTAAATCACCGCCGCCTCTCCAGCGGTGCCGCGGCGGGTAAGGGGAGCGGCGGTGGCTGGGCAGAGAGGAGGCAGAGCGCGGGGGGCGAGCCGGGGAGCACCGCGCTCTCCCTCCCAAACTTTGATGATGACCATGACTACGATGGCTGACGGGCTGGACGCGCAAGACTCCTCCAAATCCGCCTTCATGGAGTTCGGGCAACAGCAGCCGCCGCCGCCGCAGCCGCCGCCGCCGCCCCACTCCCAGCAGAGCTCGCCGGCAATGGCCGGAGCCCACTATCCGCTGCACTGCCTGCACTCCGCCGCCGGCTCGCACCCGCACCACCAGCATCACCACCACAGCTCGCCCTACTCCGGCAGCGCCGGCTCCTACAACCACCGCTCGCTGGCCGCCTACCCCTACGTGAGCCACTCGCAGCACAGCCCTTACCTCCAGTCCTACCACAACAGCAGCGCGGCCAGCCAGACGCGGGCGGACGATGCAGGTGAGCCGGCACCGCTTCCCGAACCCGCTGCCAGATTCTCCCCCCCGCTCCCTCCATCCCCGAGCCTCTTCCCGGCCCCCCTCCGGGCACCTGCATAACGACCCCCGCCGAACTCCCCGCTCCCGCCGAGGCAGGCGCCGGCCCTGGGTGCGCGGAACGGCGGGGAGAAAAGATGGGGGGTTGCCTGTTACCGCGGCCCCTCTGCGGGCCTACCGCTGCGGTACCGGCAGCGGGGCCGCCGCGCTCCCTCCGCGCCAGCGGCGGCTGTTGGCGGTACCGCGGCGCAGCGCACCGGCGCCTTCCCCTCTCGCCCCGCGGCCGGCGGCAAGGGGCTGCACTCGGCGTTCCTTTGTTACGGCGGGACCGGCTTTAGGCAAAATTCCTGCTAACACCTGAGGAGTGAAAGTTTCCAGGCGAGCGCGTCGAATTCCGCTCGGGGCCCGTCTGATTTATGTATTTCTTTTTTTGCAGGGAGACGTACATATCCATCCAGAGGGGCACGGGAGGGGGGCGGGGAGGGGGGGAGGAAGCATTGTTCAAAGTCTCGGACTGGTGATTCCACTGACCACCAAACTGGCGACGCGAAGTCAATTAGCCGAGTAAAACCTGGATGGCCCTGGAACAAGGCATGCCTTCGCAAAGCCAGCACTGCACTTTAAATTTTTAAAAATATTTTTATCTTTTTCTTCCCGGGAAGAAGGAGAGCGTGCCCACTATGCCCGGACAGCTGTTTTTTCTCCCGGTAGCTCCCAAGCAGCAGCCTGTGCCGCGCGTGCCTGTAAGGAGACCGCAGCCTGTGCCTGCGCTGTGGGGTTGAACAGGCGTCGGGACAGGCTTTGGCGTTTTTAGGAGCCGTGGCAGCCAAAATACCCGCGTTTAATAACTAAGGAGAGTGATGTTTCAGCTGTTGTTTTGCTTGCAGATCAGCAAAAAACCACAGTGATTGAAAACGGTGAAATCAGATTTAATGGAAAAGGGAAAAAGATTCGGAAGCCTCGAACCATTTACTCTAGTCTACAACTCCAGGCTTTAAATCATCGCTTTCAGCAGACTCAGTACTTGGCACTTCCAGAGAGAGCTGAACTGGCAGCTTCATTAGGACTTACCCAGACACAGGTAATTACTGGGAATCCCAAATCACTGAAATCCTGCTCGAGCAACAAGGGCCAAGCAAAGTGTGATGCTCCCTAAACATTCTGGCCTCTATTGGGAGCGGTAGAAAAGGTAACGCACACGGTTCCCATCTCTCTGTGCTAGGATTTACCTAATGCGCGACAGAGATCGGGCTACCGCAGAAAGAGCTGAAAGCGCCCTTCCGTCAGCCGTCTGCGAGCAAGCTCCCCTTTGATGCCACACATAACGTTTTAAAATTGCCTGTATTTTCGGATAATTCCAGCACCGAGATGCAATTGCCCAGCTGTGGAAAGGAGAACAAAACAAAGGCAAGGAATCGCTGGGCCTGAGGTAGAGCTAAAAGCAAAGCTGCCTCGTAGCAACCTATACAGGTAGAGGGGAAGCAGGAACGCGTTAGGAAATACCTGTTAAATCAATAGTTAATTCACCCTGGATGACTAACGCAAATGCAGTGGTTCGCCTTGGGCAAAATGTACGGAAGGTGATAATAGATCTGAAGATCAAAGACAGCCGTGTACAAAATTATGGCAGGTTAAGCCATAGTTAAGTGTGGTTGGAGTAGCTGTGCCATTCTGCTAATTTAAGCTTGAAAGACATATGAGGCATTACAGGCTTACCGGGCTGGGGTTTGGGGAAAAGTGCATGGATAGATGGGATCAATTCGGGCAAAATGTTACCATGTGAATCTATGAGCTTAACAAATAACTTCAGGATTTTATCAATGTCATTGGTAACAGTCTCTTCCAGACAGCGATTTTTAAATACTCAGCAAACATTAATGATGGGAATGGGCCTGATGATTTTGCAAATGGGATTTCAGTATCCTCAGCATGCACGCTCTGTCTCACTGTTGTCTCGCTTTATCTCTCGCATGCATAGCTTTTTTTAGGGGCCCGATCCTAATTTTGCAGCTAGAGGGGAAGCTCTGCTTATCCCCTAACATTATGATTGCAAAGTTTGAGAGGCCAAATACGCATGGGGAATTTGTTTTCTTTGTTTCATTGATTAAAAAAAATACATTCTGTATACATGTCTTACCTATATATAATTTCTGTAATAATTCTGATCTGCCAGTGGGCCTGATCCTTGCACACCTTATCGAGTGCAAGCTCCCTCTTCGGAAGTTCTGCTGGGTTAGGAGCAGGATGAGACCCAAAGCAATGTTGATATACTATTAGTCACAGAGAAAATAAAGTTATTCTTTCTTTAATAATACATTTTAATATAAAGCCGCAATCCTGGTTCCATTATGCCTCCTCCCCCGCCACATCAGCATGGACTGCTTGATCTGATCGTGAGGATTTCAGAAGTGCGATTTCTTTGTAAGATGCCCTTTGTCTATTGGCTCTTGTCTCCTGGCACAAAATCATATGATTGCCAATGTTTGACAACAGTTTGCCCGAATGATCAAATGACCTCCAAAATTCTGAATGAGGCGCTAAAACAGGAGACCTCAGAGCATATGGTCTGTTTCAGCCATAACAATCTGGCCTGCCCAGGGAAAACAACGTTCCAGGTTAAAACCCGCATCCCTCTCACTTTCCAGCTCTGCTCTGCCTCCCCTGTTCTCTCCAGCTGCATCCAAAGCCCGAGAGCAGCCGTAGCTACCCCTCCTTCCCCTCTCCCTATCCCCAGCTCCACACCCGACTGGCGTGTGCCCTCAAGACTTTCTCCAGATTAGACCCCAGGCCCCCGGGGTCTTCCCTGCTGTGCCCTAGGCGCTGACGGCAGCCTAATATCTAATGCCTTTCGGTTTACAGGTGAAGATCTGGTTTCAGAACAAGCGCTCCAAATTCAAGAAGCTGCTGAAGCAGGGCAGTAACCCCCATGAGAGCGACCCTCTGCCCGGCTCCGCTGCCCTCTCCCCTCGCTCTCCAGCTCTGCCTCCAGTTTGGGACGTTTCAGCCTCTGCCAAGGGAGTCAATATGCCTCCAAACAGCTACATGCCTGGCTATTCTCACTGGTATTCTTCTCCACATCAAGACACAATGCAGAGACCACAAATGATGTGAATTGTCCAAGAGAAATAATCTCCCAAGAACGCCTCGTCTCGACATGGCAAGAAGTTCCCCAGCTTTGCCAAGCCGTGCCAGCTAACAGGCTCTGTGTGAACTTGTAGATGCGGCAAAGAGACAGAGTGGCTTTATTTTTTTTTTTTTAAAGTAACCTCAGCGATTGATCTTGAACAGAAAGACACAATTTTCATTCTGGCGCACAGAAGACACTACTCTTTAGGATATTTTCCTTTGGACTCCAAGGCACCAGCCTCTTTCTCTGTGGAGTATACGTCAAAACAAACTTTTTACAGACTTTGCCCACAATAACCTGAATCTACCATGGCAGCCGTTTTTACTTGTTTAATGAGCTAAAGACATTACATGATGAAAGAGAGACTAGTCAAAGCTCCTTCATTTTTATTCACCAAATCTGGACTGGGGAAAGGATTAAAAGACAGAAGAAGTGATTTTTTTAAAAATTAAGTTGGGGGAAAAAAAGGAGAACTGGTTGAAAAATGCAAATATACTGTAAGATTAGAACATTACCACGAAGCAAAATCTGCATGCTTTCTCAAAATGTAATGGGCTGCGGCTCAGAAGAAACCACCGTCTCTCACTCGAAGAGCCCCCTCATCCGCACAGACCTGCACCCGCACACAGCCGGACAGTCTCCCGGAGACGAGCAGTAAAGACAGAGCGAGGGATTCGCGGCCAGACCCGCCACCGCGGGCTGGGGAAGGAAGGTTCAGCGCTGCCCGGCGGCAGCCTCAACCACTGAGCGAGAGGGACCTTTCCCCGAGCAACCTTTCTGTATATATTGTTGAATTTTAGTTGTACATATACTTTGTATGTTTTTGTCTTCTTTCATATATAGAGTAAAAGCCACAAAACGCCCGTCTGGCTCCTATTTCTCTTCACCTTAGCGGATCCCCACCTGCCCCGACTCGCCCCCCAGATCAGTCTGGGCAGAGGGATCCTTGTGCCCAGCTTGCCTGAGTGCCCAGACACCCCTACCAAAGCATATATCTGCGAGCAAAGAAAGAAAAGATGAAATGGGGTGGGGTAGCTGGTGGTTTAGTTGGTTTTAAGGCTACGACTTAAAGACAGGAGGTACCGAGTCCACAAAGATACGCCTAGACGAAATTCCTAATCACCCTGCCATTTCTGCTGCGATTTTACTGCTTCGCTGCTGAGCTGAGCTTTCTCGCCGAGGCAAAGCTCAGAGCCCTGCCTTTCTTCCCAAAGATTGGAGACTCCAAATTATTAAGAAAGGAGGCGCCCTCCTTTGTTTTAAAGAGCAGACAATGCAAGCTGAGGAATGTTTTGCAAAGCCCTGAGAGGTGCCCAAGCACACAACACGCTGTCCAGCCAGCTTCAGCCGCACCGGCTTCTGGAAAGCACAGCAACTACTGACAATGAAAAGCCTTTTCCTCATCCAAGCTGGGTGCCCCATACTGCGAGAATTAATGGCTAGAGACCTGGGCATCCTTCAAATTATGAACCTTGAAACCACTGAGCCATTTATCAGAAGTCAATAGAGATCCTCAGAGTGCTCCATATAATGACAGCTACATACAGTCGTGCAAAAGGACAGTCACTATAATTAGACACAAAGCAAAGACTACTTACCAATATACCAGTTTTTTGGGGGGTGTTTTTTGGTTTGGTTTTTTTTTTTTTTAGCAACTTCCACGCTCAGTCAGTCTTCAGAGTGCTTTAAAACCGATCAGTCTTGTCATTTTCTACCATTCGTATTGTTACATTAGGAAAAATGTTTTCTTTTCTTTTTTTCCCCTTCCCACTGTGAAACTTTGGGTTCAGAGCTCCCCAGGATCAATTCTGAACAAAGCCTCCAGCTGCAGTGCCATCCAATTTGAAGCAGACATTGGGGACAATTTAAGGTTTTTATCCACAAGAAGGTTTTTTTCCATTCTCTTAAATGCAGCCATAATTAGAGTAATTTTTCATGTAGCCCGCTGATTACAGCGTTTTTACCGTCAAAGATAATTACCTGTAATTTTCTTCCACTTTTAATACTAAAAAGCCATCTTTATTTAGATTCAGGAACAGGAAAGGCGAAACAAAAGAGGAAAATTATTCTGTTATTCATACACAAATTGCAGAGACGTAGGGCCTAAAATTGAAAATTAACCAAAATTATAATGCTGAAAAGAATGGAAGAGGATTCAGAAGTACAGCTGGTAGTGGGGCTCACTGAATTATTCAAATGACACTGGAGAGAAAGCTACCGTACATTTAAACCAACAGCATTGTGTGCATCTTTCAGAAAACCCCGCTTCACACCCCCGCACGCTGGCCCCTGTGCGGGCTCTCCCTCGCCTCGTAGACGGGCGGCGGGTGCCCTGGTGAGCGAGTCCCGCAGCCCGGGGAGCCCGGCCCAGCCAAGCCCGGCCCGGCTGATCCTGGCCCCCACGGCCCCGCAGGCGCCTTAACCCTTTCGCTGCAAGCGCCCGGCGGGGACGGCAGCGGGCAGTCCGCCCCCGCGCTGGCGGGCCCGGGGGAGGACGAGTGGGGAGATCGCTGCCTCTCGTGGGCTTGCGGGGGGCTCGTCCTCCCCTGCACGCCGCGCGTGGGTGCCGGTGCGGAAAGCCTCTGGATGTGTCGTGCTCTCCTCCCCCGCGTGATTCCTCAAATAGGCTCAGGAAAAGCCCAGACAACTAGCAAGCAAGCGAACAAATAAACGATAACAATAATAATAGAAGCCCTATTAGCTTAGTAGCGTGGGAGAAGGTGGGAAAGGTAGGCCTTCCCGGGAGCGAGGTGGGAGCGAATGGCAGCAGCGGCTCCCACTCGCGCGGCATCCGCCCCGGGAGACTCTCGTGAAACAGCGTCATCTATGGATGGAGCAGCGGCAGCTCCCCACGCCAGCGCCAAACCTGCAGCCGCCGGGCTGCCAGCGCCGGCTCCGCCACCGCCCGCCCGCCGCCGGGCTCCACCGCCCCGGGGCCGCGGAGAACTGCGGAAAGGCGCGCTGCCTCCGCCCTGCTGCGGCCACGGGCGGACGGGGCTGGCCCGGGGCTCGCACGGTTTCTCCGCCGGCCGCCGAGTGCCGCGCAGCCCCTCTGGCAGCCCTGTCGGGGCTCCCGCCGCATCCCCGCCCGCGCCCCCGCCGCCCCCGGCAGCATCGGGGGAAAGGGGGCGCTTATCTGTCGGGGTCCGGCCTGGGGAGGTAAATCACCTGCGCGAGAATGACCGCGAACGTGGGGGAGCAAAGACGGAGCGTGCCTCGACGGGCAAGGCGCGGAGCAATCACAAACCAACCCCAAACCCAAGCGAGCCCCAAAACTTACCCCTCTGAAAATCTGCTAAGCAAGGATCGGGGTCTAGAAATCTGTACTGAACAGAAGCAGTGGAGAATATTTTTCTGAGTCTCAGGGCAGAAGCTCTTTCTCTATATTCTTGGTTGAGTGAGCACATCCAGGTGTGAAATTGTTTGCACACCCCAGCACCTCTTATATTGCCAGCAAAATTAGCTGTTATTACTGTCACTGTTTAGTGATGGTTAGCTTGATAAAAAAAACCTGCTGTAATCAAGACCTGGCGCATCTTTGCAAATTACAGATAATTGTAAACGTCCAGATTATGATAATAGCATCCTAATCCAGCCTGCAATATAATTATTACAGAGTGTTACATCTGAAACTGTCCAGTAGGGCTAATTCAGCCATTATTTAGACCCTATTTTTGCACTGCAAATGGGTTGCTGAGTTGAAAATGTACGATTGTAATTTCACGGGGCACTCAATGAGTAATGGTATAGGGAGGGAAAAATACAAAAGTGAAATGTGAACAGTAGCGATCAAATCAAACTCTGAAGGACAAAAGACTGTTTGATTCATAGGGAATGAGAAGAGCGGGAATTAAGAAAATAGCAAATCAGTGGTCTGCAGCGTTACGTGTCCAAATCTCAACGACTGCGAGCCTGATGTGCAGTCAGGGACTGCTGGTTCGGTTCCCGCCTTGCATCAGTCCGCCTCTCTGCTCGGCTCTTCCCGGCAGCCTCTCCCCGGCACCCGAAGCATCCCCGAGCTCCCCACCCATCCCCAAAAGAGGGCTCGCCATTGTCTTGTGCCTCCTCTCAGGTGACTGAACGTCACTTTCGGGCAAGAAGCCTCGGGAGCTTCGGAACCGGGTAGAGGAGAGCGCGGGGTGAGGGACGCCAGCGCCGGGCACTCTCCGCGCCGGGCTGTGGAGCTGGTGGCCTTTTGCGCTCCCGCGCACCCGCTGGACCGGTCCTCAGGGGTCCTTAGGGAAATTATCACAGAACCGACTCAGCTGTAATTAATTAATCAAAAGAGCCTGGCTAACAGGACTACCTGCAGCTAGCGAGGTTAACTCACTGGGCTAGTTGGCTTTCGACTCCTGATTAACTTTTATTAACCCTGGACACGAAATACACAAACCCGCTTCATTTTTTAATGACCTAAATCATCAAAGCGAGGTTGCCGCCCGACCGGTTAGTCGCCGGTTAGTCTCCGCAGGGTCCAGATGAGAACAGGCAGCGCCCGGGGCCGGCCCCATGGGCAGGAGGGCTGTCGCCCCGGCCCTTGCTGGCCTCTCCCGACCGCAGCCGCTCCTGACAGCCCGCAGTCTTACTCTGCGCTCTTTTCTCCATGTGAATTAGTAAAAACCAGGAGAATAAAAGAAAGCTCAGTGGATAGCGCGAGGCGAAAGCCCTATGAAACGCGCTATACGATGCGCATCGAGGACACCGTAAAGATCTCCTGGAATGGAGGGCCAGGTCCGCAACCAGGCAGATGATGCCGCTGCAGAGCACGAAGCCGGGTGAGGAGCCGGGCCGGAGAGGCTGGCTGAGCCATGCTGCTAAACCCAGGCTGAGTTTACCTCCGGGAGTGCCGAGGGGCAGGCGGCAGCGGGAGAGGAGAGGAGAGAGAAGCCACCCCCAAGCTCCTCTTCGCCAAATGGTCAATCCGTCGCAGGTTCTGGCCGGGGCCGGCACTCTGGGCCCTCACCTGAAGGGGAATAAGGAGGTGAGGGAGCCGTGAGTTTTACCCGCGGCCTTGAAGGTCGTGTCAGTGGAAGGTGTTCTCACAGACAGCCGGGGCGTGGGTGCTTGGCAGGATTTATCAGGTCTGTATTCCAGGCAGATAAACTATTGTTTATCCTCCCTGAATAGCATATAAATAGACACGCAACAAAGAGAACTATTTAACTGATACAACACAGATTCTCCCTTAAAAGAGAGAGAGAAAAAGAGGCTTAATGTAAACTTCGCGTTTCCTATTTTCACGGCTCTTATCTGACCTATAAAACAGGTTATTGAGTTACTGCAAGCAATCAAATGACTGAAAGCAAGAAGAGGGGGTTCCCACACCACCACCACCACCACCCCCCCCGCCCCGATTTTCCTGAAGCAATATATCTCCTTTCCGTAATCCACAACCGAAACACCTAAAGTTTGTCAGTCGCAAAACTGCGTGGCAGAAATCTTTAATTGATGCCACATGTGGGATGCACTCTGGGGACACAGCGCTGCCGGCGGTGGAGCGGGCAGGGCGCGGAGGGCCGCGCAGGCAGCGCGGCCGTGGGGGAAACCAATGCACGGGGGAGACCGAGGGGAGTAAGAGGGCGACAGGAACGCCTGACAAGCGGGTTGCCCTGCCGCGACGACAGGTTGGAGGGGATTATTTTTCTTTACCCGGGAAGGAGCGGGAGGAAAACCGGGGCGCTTGGAGAGGAGGTAGCACTTCCCGGCTGAAGGCTCTGCCCGCGGGCGGTGCGGGCAGATGCCCGGGCAAGGACGGGGGGCTCGGGCGGAAGCGGGAAGGTGCTCCTGCCGCGACCTAGGTGGGGGTGGCGGGCACTGTGTGTGTCTGGGTGTGGGTGATGTAGCTGTGCGTCCCAACCCGGGGCTAGCGCAGCCGAGGGTGGATGTGCTGTGGGTGTGAGAGCCTCAGGGGTGCAGGCAGTGTCAGGAGCTCTCGATCTGGGGAAGCGGGGGCTGCAGGCTGCTCTGTGCGTGTGTGTCTGTGTGTGTGCGCGCCTGTGTGTGTGTGTATGTGTGTGTCAGGCCCTGTGGCTCAGCCCTGGAGCCGCTCGGCACCCACAGGAATGTGGCTCCTCTCGGCTCCCCGAACTGCCCGGGCTCCACATGGAAGTGGCCGCCAGGAAAACAGAAGGGAGGGGAAGAGGGGGAGGGGCGGGAAAAGCCCCGAGCCAGCAATCCGCCGAGCCCAAACCCAGCATCAGACAAAGGACAGTTCATGCCATCCCTTTCCCCGGGAAGCAAGGGGGGAGGCCTGGGCAAGCTACGCTTCCTCCGGCCGCCGCTGGAGCCCAGGGGGTGCACCCAGGCGGGAAGAGGCGCCGGGGTGTGCCTGCCTATGTGTGCGGGGACTGAGGGGACAGCAGCGTCCCCTCGGCCCGGGGCTCTCCCGAAGGAGCAGGCGGCCGTAGACACAGAGTGTTCACCGAGGCCGGGGCCATGCGACGGGCATTTCTTATCCTCTCTAGGGGAGGGATGCCAGGCTTTTCCCGACCTGCCCAACATCAACCCTCTCTAGGAGGAAGAGAAATTAAGCAGGGAGAGGGACCGGCATGGAAACCGAGCCGAGCTGACTCGGCTGGCTTGGAGAGGCGAGCGATGCCTAGTCCAGCGGCCGCAGTGTGAATTCCCATCTCTGCTCGGCATGCTGCTTGCCGGCATTCCGCCTTCCCGGAGCTGTTCCTGCGCTGTCCGCCCGGGCCATCCCGGCCCCGGCAGATTACTGTAACCCAACAACCCCGCGGCAGTTCCTCAAAGAAAGAGGTGGGTGAACCCACCTGGGAAATGGACTTCCACCTCTCGCGTCCAAACCTTTCTGCAAAGGGAAGTGACCTCCGGGAGGGGAGAATCTTTTACTGCAGGTTGAATGCTTGTCTAGAGGGAAATGAGGCAAAGAGTGGAAGAAAATGAAAGGGTCGAATTTTTAAAAATTTTTTTGCACAGGATGGAAGTAAGCAGAAGAGATAAAGCCGAGCTTTTCGTCAGCCCCAGAATCGAGGAAAGTCCCTGAAACCTTGAGAGTTAAATGAGCATGAGACGGTCACCAGAACGGCGGAAGAGATGGGGAGCGGCGGGGCACTGCGACAGCGAGGCCACTCTCCGGCAGCGGGCAGGGGTGGGCAGCCGGCGGCGGCCCCCGCCATCCTGCCTCCGGCACCCCCGCACCCTCCCCGGCGTGCAAGGAGCACAACCGAACAAACTAGTCTATTGTACTACAAGACATTTACCAACCCCCAAACCTGTTACAAAACAGCAAATCGGGGCTTCTTTCTTTGGGGAGAAAACTACGCACACCACACTCACGCACACGCACAAAACATGGCAGGCGGGAGAGGAAGGAGAAGAAAGGAGGGGGAGGGCAGCGGGGAGGAAGACTGGAGACAGGTAAGTGCGCCCCAGGGCAGGAGCGTGCCTTTTCAGGCCTCACCTCCCCCCCTTCCAGCATTCTCCCCGCCAGCTTCAGCTGCCAGAAGGGCATCTTTCATCTCGGGGATCCTTCCAGCGACGCCTTTGGCACATTGACTGCTGTCGCCGTACCCCGCACGGCCGTGAATTACCACTGCCCCCTAGGACGGGGGTCCCCGTGGGAATGTGCGCCGCCGCGGGGGCCCCGCGGGCCGGGATTTCTAATGGAAGAGAGCCCACGCTCCGTGCGAGTGGTCCGCGCCAGTGGGCAGCGCTCCGGCCATCTCGCCCAAGCCGTGCCTCCAGCGCTGGGCAGCGTTAGCGACTACTCTGACGCAAGGTTTTTTTCCCTAAATCGTGTAGAAATAAAACAAAAACAATAAAAGTACCTCTGAAACGTTCCTCCTTCAGTTGAAGCCGCCGCAGGCTTTTAGCAGAAGCGAGGGGAGCGAGGCCCTCATTTTATTCTTTTCTCATATTTAGTGGCTCCCTTTGACGGAAACGTAATTTGTATAATTAGCCGAGCGCACATGGGCGACTGATGGGCTGTGGAGTGTGCAGCTCTCGACGCTAATTGCTCTCAGGAAAGGATTCGGGGCGGCTTAAGGCGAGAGATTCGCTTTCTCGCATCAGGATGGGCAGCTTTCCCTTCAGCTTAAAGCACTATGCAGTAAGATGTACGCGGTCTTGCCAGAGCCCCTTTCCCAGCGGGGACAGAGCACTGCCGCCCCTCGGCTCGCCCGTGGGTACCTGCAAGGGCCAGATCCTGCCAGCACGCCCGGACTGGTGGCACTGCACGGCACTGGAACAGAATGTGAACTCCCATCCTCTTTCCTCACTTTCTTTCTGCAAGCAAATTAGTATTATATTTTTTCCCTCTTATTAAGAGAAGAAGGGGTAATTTGGAAACGTTTCTCTTGGTCGAAATAATTTTATTTTATTCAGAATATACAGTTTAATTCCTCTATCTACAATTATTTACAGGGTTAAAATAACATTGAAAAAAGTCTCTGGAAAAGTTGAGGTCATAGATTTCAAGGCACCAATGATAGTGTCCACAGCTGAGCCAAAAAAAGTCCGTATTGTATAAAAAAGGGTTTCCTTTGAAATGCAATAAGTTACATGCACAGGCTTTACACATTTTAATCTTTTTGTTTGTTTCTTTTCCCTTTTAAAAATTCCCCATATGCATTCCTTTCGTTATTTTTCCTTAACAATAAAACACAGGAGTCCAAGGAACAACAACAAAAAAATAAAATAATAAGGATCAGGCTCTAATAAATCGTCCCAGAGGCCAGCGCTAACGGGTGCTGTAGGGAGCCGTGGGATTGGAGGTGGGAGTTGATGGAGTTGGCAGCGGGGTACCAGGAAGTGGAGCTCTCCAGGTAGCTGGATGCAGGGGACTGGTTGGAGTTTGGAGGGTGAGCGTGTGCGTGGGCATGGTGGTTGAGGGAGCGGGACGAGCCCTGGGGTTCCCAAACCGCAGGTGACTGTGGAGAGTTGCAGGCCATGGGGTCGCTGGAGCTGGGGCTGTGCTCCGGAGGCATCTCCCCGTTTTTCATGATCTTCTTGATCTTGGATCTTTTATTCTGAAACCAGATTTTCACCTGGGAGCGGGGCGGAAGGAGAGAAGGGA
>WAAE01007703.1:240676-260344 GCA_013400495.1 Nicator chloris
CGACCGAGCCCCACGGCGGGGCCGGGCGCTGTGTCCCGGCCGGTGCCCGCCGGCCGCCCCGCCCTGCCCCGGTCCTGGTCGGCAGTATCCTCTCCGCCCGGGTTCAGAGAGGGCTCTCCGTCCCTTCTCGCTCTGCAGCGCTTTGTTTCCAGCCAACGAGAGAAATATTTCGGATGAGCCTCTCAGACTTTTGGATAAAATCTTGCAATTGTTCACAGAAAATCTTTCGCTTTCTGGATAAAATATTCTCTCTTGGGCACCGAGTTTTTGCTGGGAAACTTTATTTGCATGGAAATTGCTGGCAAAGAATGAAAGGAAATTTTTTCCCTTCCTTAAAAAAGCCCCAAACATCCCTCCGCAGTGGAAACATGGATTAACTCTTGTTTTACAGCATCAGAAAATGGTGATTGCCATTCAACAGCTTCAACAACTGAGGACTTTCCTCATCTTAGGCTTAGGACTTGTTTACCTAAGGGAATGTTTTCAGAATGAAGAAGCAAAGGGATTGAAAATCCTTGTATTCTCACGTAAGGCCCCAAAAAATTCTGCTGCAAAGTAAAAAGTCTTTTAATTTTCAGTATGGGCAAAAGCTATTGGGCATCCAGTGGAGAGGGCTAGTGAGCTGCCCAGAAGGATGTTCACGAGAAAGGGAGAAATGCAGGAAAGGATTTTGGAAAGCAGCAATTGCAAGCAGGGAAGAAGAAGTAAACCTGACAGAAAAGTCAGGGAAGGCATCTAAGACTTTTTGCTCACATTTCAGTAGCTTTCTGAAGAGCCTTTGGCTTTGGGTTCAGGGTTCAGCTGGTTCAGGGAGAGGAAAATGGGCATGTCTCCACCTAGGCACGACATGCTCTGCTTTGGGGAACTTAAGTCATTCCTAAGGGAAAGGATGTCTGTGTTCCTGTGAAGGTCACCATTTGTGTTGATGGAAGGATGCACACGTGAACTTGGGCTCAAAGCCCGTGTGGTCCCTCAAATACTGGTGCAGGCATTGTTTTAGTCCTCCATCCCAAAGCATCATCCATCCAAAAGGGTCATCCATCCAAAAGGGTAATTTCCCACCCCTGGAACAGCCTTTTCTCTTCCAGTTTCTTGTGCATGCCCAAGAAACATTGGGCCTCCAGTTAATGAAGTGAACCTGTCACTTTGGCATTTCCATGGCTGATGGATTCACTGCCAGGCTTGGCCACAGACTAGGCTCTGCTGGCCTCACTTGTCCATTCTGCAAATTGCACAGCACATAAAAACCATGACACACAATGTTAGGAATTAGAATTTGCTTTTTAGGGCAACCTGTGACTGTCTCTTTCAGTTGCCAAGGAGCTGACAGGAGAAGCGTACACTTGCACCTATTTCCCCCAGATTGCACCAGCGTGAGGGAAGAGGGGAGCTAGGGCTTCTTGTTGAGGTCAGCTGCAGCAGGCTGAGCCAAATGCGGGGCACAAGATGATCTTAAGAATTTCCTGGAGACGTAAGACTCCTGCCTGCATCCCCCCTTCCCTCCTTTCTCAGGGCATGCCTTCTAGGGTTGCTGAGGAGTTGCTTAGCTGTTTCTTGATGCATCACAACCTTCCCAAGGCAGGGCATTGCCTTGCAGTCCCTGTTGAGTCATGGCCTGCTCCTCCAGAAAGAGAAATATGCAATGAACTCCACCATTCCTTTACCTTTTGGACCTCTGTCCACATGAGCTCATGGGGGAACTTACATTATCCTTCCATTCATGGGCTCAACATGGATGTGCCCCATCTCAACCAATATGGGGATGTGCTCTGGGTTGGGCAGGATTTTTCAGGAAAAATCTGTCCTAGTCTTTTTCTCCTGTTTCCAGCCCATATGCTTCCATTTCAGTGTAATACTGTAATACTCTTTCTAAGGTCATGGAGGCCAGCAGAAAACCATCTTCAGAAAACTCAACTTCTCCCAATGGAGTTGTTCTTCTACATGCCTGCTCCTCAGGTAGCTGGATGTTGCTATTCCAATAACTGTAGGTGCTTCAACTGATGTGAGGCCCAGGGGTTTCAAAGAAAGCCAAGACACAAACCAGACGGACCCCTCTCCAGATCTGCAGTTTGGGTCAGCAGTGAGAGCTGCAGAAGCATGGCTCCCTGTGCAGTTGCCCGAAGTTTCCATAACAGAAGTTTGAGCATGGATCTGGAGGCACATGGGCAAAGCTGCTGCTGGAGCTGCTGCTCTGATGCAGAGCATGAGCCAGCACCACTGGAGAGCTGAATGTAAAATCTCTCTTTGCCAGGAACACTACAGGGAAAATATTTGCTCTAGCTGCTCTTGCTGCCCAGCAGCAGTGCCACAGGGAGGGCACTGCAGACATCTGGCACGGCAGACGGTGATGGCAGTGACGTACTGGGAAGGGCCTCCAACCAAGAGCAGGGGAGGAAAGGACCTCAGCTGCGGCAGCAGGAGGGGCAGGCATGAACGGCTTCAGGAAATTCAGCATCCTGGATGAGTGGGCAGCTGGGCTGGATGACTGTAATGATCTTTTCAGGCCTTAAAATTTATTACTGTAGCTTTTAGCTCTGGGTAGCCAAAGGCAGTTTGCTCCTCGAGGAAGAGGGTTGATTCATCTCCAGCGCAGGAATTCACTCTGCTTATTCTCTCTTGCCTGTCACATCTCCTTCAGCTGTAACTCACTTGTCGGCCTCTCTGATAGGAGCAGGGTTGCTGCCTCTCTGCAGGACTTCAGATGTGAGATAAATCCCTTTGCATCCCAATGCCACAGGAATGCTTTCCTAGACCTCTGACATCCCTGTTAAAAGATGACCGCTCAAAGAATTCGAGGCACAGCTCTTCAGGCCCTTTGGTGTGCTTTCAGCAGGGCAGGGCAGGGTAGGGCTGCTGCCTGAGGGGCTCAGGGAAGCCCGCCTCCAGGCCCTTGTGGATTTTAACTTACAAATCTCAAGAATTAAGTTTGCCATTTTCCTTTTGCTCTTTTTACAATGATCTAATATGTTGTTTTCCTACAGAGGTCAGCCAAACTTTTATAATTTAGACCTTGAAGGATTTGCAGATGATGGCAGCCTTAGGAAAAAATCTCGAAATCTCCTGCTTAGCTAATGCCTGTGCAATCAGCTCAATCAGTGTTAGATCATACACAAATCCATGAAGAAATTAACAACAGCAGTTAAACGGTGGGAGCAGTGAATATGAGAAGGGACACTGAACAAGGGACAAGGACACCTTGAGGGTTAAAGATTAAAATGGCAAATGCACATGGTCTTGTCATATGGTTCTGTCCCTATTACTTTTTCTTTACATGGTCTGCCTGGACTTACCTATTAAGTTTATCAATATGTACTCACCAACAGTACATACTCTGGCTAGCAGTAGAGTATATCTATAAAATGACTTTATAACATGCATCTGTCATAAAACCCACATTATGTAAAGTTCTTCAGTTTTAGATTTGCCTTTTTAATAATACTTCTAAAGTAAATATCTGCTTGGATTTCCCCATGTAATTCCAGAGCTACATTATTTTATTTCATCTCATCTCCTGGCGTAGGTTTTATGTCCTTCACTGAAATGTACACTACTACAATTCAAACTTGGTCTCCTAAAAGTTCCGTATGTGGTACAGGGGAACCTTCTTTTCTTTCATCTTTCACAATTCAATCTGCAGCTGCGAGCAGCCCTGCAGGGAAGTTGGATGTCACTGCCTGCGTTGTCAGTGCTGTCTCTTCAAGGGGCTCTGTAAGGCCACCACCACATTTATAAGCACAGAGGAAAAGACTTATCTTTTCCTGGTATTCATTTTTTCATCTTTGAATTACATCTTTGTCCTTGAAAGAGGGCCTGCTGCAAGAAACATCAAGATGCTCTGCTTTAAGATTCATTTTACATTCCTGAGAAGATCTTAATTTATTGGAAAAATGGAGGTTATTTTCTTCTTCAGCTAAGATTTCTTCATCACAATGTTCTCTACTCAGTGACTGAAAAATAGCTCTTGGGGCTGTATAATTTGTGCTTCTGCAAGCCTGCTAGTTCTTTTATTATTAAGAAAATGCCTTGGTTTGGGAATGAGAAATAAGGTGGTTTTCTTCAGAGAGAGATTTTGAATATGCAGGCACATATTTTGAGGGAAAGTATCCCCTGGGTGGATACCTACAGAAGGAAAAGAATTTTCATTAAAGATATTTAAGTGAAAATACATTTGGATTAGAAATAAGACATTTTACAATTTTTCTTTCTTCTTTCAAAAAGTGTAAATTAATTTTTGAAAAGAAGTCCAAAAGGTTATGGTTGCTTCTGCATAACTCATCATACTTTTTCATGAAGATGCCTCCTTTTCCAAGTGAGATCTTTGGATCAAGGAGAAGAAGAAAGAATGATGGACACACGACCAAACAGGTTTGTATGGCTTATGCTGTACAGGAAACCAGAGCAAATAGTTGCTGTGTTGCCTTCTGGCTTTCAAATCTTTTTATCGGTTTCATAAAGAGTTCCACTTTTTCCTCACATGCTGCCAAAAAACATCGCATCACCCTGATTTCAGAATTATTCTGTATTAGAAATGGTGCGTGCGTGGTGATGCCTGGCTTTGGAACTTTTCATCACTTGAAAGAACAGCAGTTAACCCTACAGCTCTCTACAACAAAGTGTGCATGGTCACATCTTCCTTTCTCCCTGATCTCCATGGGGAACCCACCTGACACAAACCACCACCATGATCCATGTCTTGCTAAGCCAACAGAAAGGGTCTCCACTGGCTTCAGTGGGAGTAGATGGAAGTTTTGTGTGCCCACGTTCCCTCTCCTGGTTCAATACCTGGAGCCACAGAGCTGTAGATTCTGCCTTACCCTGTTCATTGCAGCACTCGTGCTTGGCTCTCAGCTATCCTCTCTCCATCCCATTTTGCTGGAGGACTCCACTGTGATGGGTTAGACATAAAACCTTTTCCTCCTCTGGCACTTGTTACTCAATTTTGGCAGCTGAGAAAACCTTGCCATGCTTGCTGTTGCTCTCTGCCTCAGTGAACTTGCAGTCTGGAGAAGGAATGGATAGACTGAGAAAGCCATTGCCCTTAAGCCTGTCGTCAGCCTTTCTGCTGTGTTATACAAAAGATGACAATTATCCTCTCTGGCTTTGGAAAAGAAGCTAGATAAAATGCAGAGATTATGAAGGGAAGCAGTCATATTACAACAATTCTGGGCAACAAAATAATAGTTGTGGGTGGAGTGAAAGGATGGTACAGTGTCATCCAAATGCGCACTGGTGCCAGTGTGAGTCTTTCCAGCCCCAGTCAAAAGAACTTTATGCAGCCCTTTGTTTGCTTTCACACTGTGATGTAAAAGGTGAAATCTTCCATAGACTGAAGTGACCAGGATGTAATGAGTGTTATTTTACATAGGATTTCAGGAGAGATGGCTTCAGGTGTTCATGCATGGGATTTGGACCAAGGATCTCTATCAAATCTAGTTCTTTTTTTGGTGAAGTAATTGGTGGTGTTGCAGCTTGAGTGGAGCAGAGATCTTTACTGAGGGCTTCGCATTTAATTTTTTCTCACTAGGACTTCAGGAACTCATAGACTGTTAACAAAAGAGTGAGAATCTCATTTTTCTGCACATTTTGTTTTTATAATTGTAATATTATAGTGCTGTTTACTCAACCAATATAAACCCAGTGCTCTTGGCAAATACTTACAATGTGTGCACTCTGAATTTATTCTTTGCAAAGCAGACTTTACACGCCACAGATGAAAATGCTTCAGCCTTCATTTAAATAGGAAATAAAAGGGATTGCATTACTCTACTTCTTTGCAAGCTGAAAAAAAAGGCATTGTCCTCTTTCAGAGTTCAGATTTCATTTTCTTCAAATGAAGTTGCAGTGGTTAGTTTTACAAAACCTCTATTCTTTTTTTTTTTTTTTTACAGATCTGCAAATTTCCTATCTTTAATGTGTTTGCACAGAGTCAAAAAGGAAACAATAGAAACACAAATCTTCAAGCCGGCATGAAAAATGGCAAGAACAAGATCTGAACACTTCTTAATACCAGCGTAGCTATGAGATTACTTTTAAATCTTTTTTTCTGAAAATTCTATATTTTATTTATGAGGGCAAATCAGAGTGTAATGTAGAGAAGACATTTCTAAAGATTTTCCTAGACTGTTTAAAGCTACACATGAAGACAAACAGACATATAATAGAAACATATAGACCAAACTATTATTGTGTTTTACACTTTGGGATTTTTTGCAAACTTCTGTAATTATGTCTTTTTAGTATATTAAAACAAACAGCAAGGGAATAGAAAATATTTCTTCCACAGCTGTGTTTACAACCTTAAATGTGAGGATTTTTCTCAACCAGGCAACCAGTCTGAGATAAGAGGTTCCCCTGCTGTGTAGCACAGCATAAGTAGAAGCACACACGGCACCTACCTGGAGTATTCCAACACACAAGAGTAGTGGAAAATTAAAGAAATAGAATGGAAAAGTCAAAAGCTTTTTCCAGTGAGACACATTTGACACAGCAATAGACATACTTTTAAAATACATGAATGTACATAAGATGTTGGAGAGTGTCTTCCAGTGAAAATTCTGTTCATACAGGGGGGAAAAAGGATATTCAAACCTTCTTGAAGAAATCCAAATTTTAATTGTAAATTTTTAAAACAGATCCACATTTTACCACGTGAGTCATGATTTTCCACTCTCTTTACTACTTTGGGGAGCATATTTTACATAAATGATAGCCTAATGAGCTATTCCTAGTAAAATGAAACTATTTTGTTAAGATTGAAAAATGGTTTTTAGTTGAAATCAGCAGTACTTTCAGAGATTTCTTGGAGAGTTTTAATTTGCTTGAATATCTGTTGAGAAATGAAATTGAAAATTTTTTTACCACCATTTCTGTAGAAGAAATAAGTTGCAAATTCACTGTAGAAAAGCATCTTTCCCTTGAAATTATCAATATTGCTTTCTGATTTTCAGCTATTGCTAATATAATGTCACCACTTTTCAAAAAGTTCAGACACTTTTAGGTAGGATTTTATTTCACTGGAAAGTTTTATGGATCTTTTAAAAACTTTGAATTATCACTCAATAATTATTCCAAATGCCATAGGAATCAGAAATTCTGACAACATTTTTGGGTCATGTAAAACATACATTTTTCCTGACTGAAATGAAATATTTTATTTCAACTCCAAGTGTTTCTTTCAGTTCTTTCATTTTGTATAAAGGACATGAAAGAAATTTTGTAATCACAGAATGAAAATGTGTTGTAAAACATCAACACGAGCTTTTCAGGCTTCCATAATATTTTGTCTTTTTTTCTTTTCCTCAGCATGCACAGCTGATTATAAAAACCTCAGAAATCTAGTGATGGAATATTTCTGCTTCATCAAATTTACATTATTTGTTAAAAAACAACCTTGGCTATAAAAAAAACGTGATTGGAACAGACAGGCACTTGGAAAAGGAGGGTCATGGTGTTGATAAGGGGACTGGAGCACGTCCCCCAAGAAGACAGGCTGAGAAAGTTGGGGCTGTTCAGCCTGGAAAACAGAAGGTTGTGCAGAGACCTCATAGCAACCTTCCAGCATCTGAAGGGGCCCACAGGGAAGCCAGAGAGGGACTCTTTGGCAGGAACTGCAGTGACAGGATAAGGAGTAATGGTTCAAACTGAAAGAAGGGACATTCAGGTTAGATATGTGGAAGGAATTCTTTACTGTGAGGGGGGTGAGACACTGGAACAGGTTGCCCAGAGCAGCTGTGGCATTTCCATCCACAGAAGTGTTCAAGGCCACGTTGGAGACAGCTTTGAGCAACCTGGTCTAGTGAAAGGTGTCCCTGCCCATGGCAGGGGATTGGAATGAAATGATCTTCAAGGTACTTCCAACCCAAACTATTCTATGATTCTATGATTCTGTGATTCTAAAAATTCTTTTCAGCAGCTGAAATTTTAGGCAATCTCCTCTGTCTTGTTTGAAGGTTCTGCCCGTGAACTTTGGGCATAATCTGGTCAGTAACCGTCATTAGCATGGTCTTTGCAGCTTGCCTTATTTTAGCCACATAAAATCCGGGTTTCAAGTCTACACCAGTACCTTCAACTTCCATTGCTGACATGAAGAAGGATTGGATGTGTCTCAAGGTGGGATCATTCTCTCCTAGGAGAGACATTGTGGGACAGCTGTGTGGATGAAACCCTGAGCTTCTACCATGAATATGGTCACACTCAAGTGTTTAGGATACAGGATGCAAATGTAAGCTCATATAACCTGTCAGGAGCACTTTCCAGATCACCTGTAAGACAATCTGAATATTTAGCACTGTAAGGGCATATAGTCCACGACAACCACCAAAAACCATCAAATAAAGGTGGTTTTGTTCAGCGTGCACATATTCCATGAGTTTAATGTTTGAGTCTTCAAACTCTTAGTTAAACCCATCCTCTGGCATGAGTGCCACTCCAGGCACTATGGACAGGTATTCAATCACAGGGACAAGTCTATCATAGTCTCAGAAGAATCTGAAGTCAGAATACTCCAAACAGAAGTGACGCAACTTTTCTTAATAATGAAGATTATTAAACCTCAGACACCACAGTCTAAGCAAATGTCATGGCAAAATCATTACCATCAGCAAATCACGTCAAAAGTGTTTTGGAGCCAGGCTGCTCCCACTGGTGCCAGGGGAGCTTAGCTGTGGCCTTCCCTAGAAGCCAAGTCAGGTCAGCATCCAGCTTCTGCACATTCTCAGCTTATCCTCATGAGCTCTACTTTAGTCACTGGATAGGGCATGGATAAGAGCCACCAGATGAAATTTTGTTTCTGTGCTGCAGCAGATGAAGCTGGCTGCTTGCTCTTGCAGAATGTATTTTCACCCTTTACTGCATCCTCCACAGCATCTGGTTTAAATAGGACTTTGAGAAGTGTTCAGAAATAGTTTTTAGTTATGAGAGAGCTTAGCAAAGTCTGTGTCACAAACTTAATAAGGTAAATGCAAGCTATTCCTTAAACTTGGGAGCTGTGTGTTTAACTCAGTCAGTTCACATCCCTGATGGGCTGGCCTTGTCCAACATCTCAGTACCCATACTGCTGCTCACTCACTTCCCCCACCCAGAAGAAATAGGAAGAGCAAAAAGAGCAAGGGAACTCCAAGGTGTAAATGCAGTTTCATTGGTGAAGAAAAGAGGAAAGAACAGCAAGCAAAGCAAAGGCAACCACACACCACCTCCCATGGGCAGACCAATGCCCAGACAGTTTCTGAAGTTGACCAACTTGGAAAGCAGCTCTGCATCCCTCCTTCTTCTGCCTCAGGTTTTATTGGTGAGCATGACGTTACAGGGTAAGGAGCTGAACAGCTGCAAACATTGATCCTTCCTCAGAGGATGTGTTAATTTCTAGGCACTTGTAACCATTTAAAAGCAGAAGAAATAGATATAAGGAAAGATTTGTCCTACCTGTGATGCCTAGAGAGTCCTTTCTTTAGGATGGTATTTGAGTCATGGGATGTGAGTTTCCTTAAGGAGGATAACTGGATAAGAAGCATTTTGTTTTTCTTTCTCTCTCTTTCAAAATAAAAATTACTTTTTACTTACATAAACAATGCAATGAACCTTTCTATTCCCTTTGAGATGAAACCTGGAGCTGCAACTAGTTAAAAACCATTTTCTGCAACACAAAGCACTGTTCTGCTCACTGAGACATTTATAGAGGAAATTAGCACAACTTCTTCATAAATCTGCTGGATTAAAAAGTGATGTGGCTGGCAAACACGGTTTCCCTTTTTAGCTTCTTGAGCATTTCTGTCATAACAAACATTGTCCCCCAATTGTGGCACCCTTTCCTCTTACAAATTTTTGAGTGGTGCTGGAACACACTCTGATATGATTCCCTTTCATTTCTGACACCGTTATGTCATTTTATGGATTTGCGCTGACAGCATTTCATTTTGGCATCATTATAGCATCTCAACTGACTTTCCATACTGAGCACACCAAGAGGCTTTTGTGATGATGCTATACTAACAACAGTTGGAACAAACAGGTTATTAACATGATTACAAATAACCTCACTAAAGATTAATTATTATGCATGAACATCAACAGGTTTTCTTGCTTCAATTTTCAGCTGTTGCAAAATTTCATATTTTCTATCTTTTACAAATGGTCAAGAGATTCAAGTTATAGGTAAAGCTACCCTGCGGCTGGAGGCTGCAGAGCCTGGTGGGTTCACAGACTGCTGTTACGGCTAGCGAAAGTGGGCAGAGCACTCACCAGGAGTCAGGAGACAGTTCATCACCTTTGGTTCCTGGGAAGTCAGGTGCCTGAGCTGGGCAGCAAGGTGCCCAGGTGTCTCAATTCCCACCACAGACAGCAGGAGGACCCACAGGGGGTTTGACCTGTCAGTGTTAGACCAGCTCTCAAGGTGTGATGGGATTTTGTTGGGACCATGGTGGTACCAACTGCAGAGGGAGGCTGGAGAAGTGAAAGCTGTCTCTGCCCAAGGCAGGGCAGTTGGAACTAGGTGATCTTTAAGGTCCCTTCCAACCTAAACCATTCTATTTTTCTATGATTCTGTGAATTAGCATCACTGCTTTAATTTTAAAAAAATTAAGCTTAGGAAAGTCTAGTTCTATCCAAAGAGGTAAAAAAAAAAAGGAAACTGGAGAAAAATACCATGACAGAAGACAAAAAAAAAAAAAAAAAAAAGGATGTCTCTTCTTATGTCTCTCAGTGCTGCGTCTTAGAGATTCATGGCTGCACAAGCCAGGGTGTGTAAAGGACGGCCAAGGGACAAGTCTAAGCCAGATACCTTTCGGAGGTCTCTGTGATTAGAGGGAATCCATGGTGGCAGAGGTGCTCTTGAAGGACATCCAAGTAGGCCAGCAGTGCAGCCACTCCAGGATCAGGTATCTCCCTGGGTGCCATGGCCGTTGTCCCTGTCCCCTGAGTTGAGAACACCTCTCATTCAGGCAGCTGGGTTCAATTCAAGATGCAGATTGAAATTCAGATTGAGTTCTGGGTGGGAGCCTGAGACAAAAGGATTGCCAGCCTTTGGGATAACTAAGGCCTTAAGACTGGTGATGGCCAGCAGTCAAGGCGAACGGACACTGGGAGACACTTCAGGAGCCAGGAACTGCTGACCTTTTGGATAACAAAGGAGATGAAGACGGGTGAAGACTCCCTTGTTGAGGGTCCTCCTCGGACATGCCAGCTCTGGCAGTTTCTGTGTTACTGAGCTGTGAATAAATGGAACTAGACATCTGAGACTCTGCTACAGGAAAACCTAGAGCCAAACCGGTAAGGAAACCTGGTGTGACTGTGTGAGTGGAGTGTGGAGCGAGTCAAATGGGGCTCCCATCAGCACACTGGGGCTGCCTTCTCTGAAGGACCTTCTGTCCCAGCAGTTCCAGTCTCTGGTCTTGGGAAGGTGACTGGCAGAGAGTCTCAGAATGAATGGTCTGACTGGGGGTAGTTTCCTTAACACATAAACCCTGATGCAAAACCTCCACCTGCACCTGAGCGTTCCCAGACTTGGGTTTGCTCTGAGCAGAAAAGATATGCAAACTCATGCACAATTACATTGAAAGTTATAGAATATTTAAATAGCAGCAGAACCAAATACAGCAAAGCTTAGATTTATCAAAACGTACAATATTCAGAAAGTCTTCACTTGTCTCCCTTCTGGAAGTGTGTTCTAACATAGGCTCTAATTATATCATCAACTACTATTTTTTTTTAAATAAATTGGAACATTTGTGTTGGCGAGGATATCCAAGGCATGCTTAGGAAGTGAAATAAGTCAGTATTTTTACTGTAATTTTAAAATTAGTGATCTTCTTTACTAGTGCATTTGGTACAAGTAGAATCAGTAATTTCTTCATGGTCTTTTGCAGGAGTGGGAATTTTCTAGTTTCTGTAGTATATAAATGCCTTATCAACCTTGATAATGTTTGTTCCTTAGGTGAAATGAGACAATGAATAGCATTACCTCCACTGTTTTAGATGGAAATATGGGACAGAGGACACTTACTTGAGTCCAGATTAAAGTCAGCAATTTGGGCTTCCACGTCCATCTCCCCACTGTCTCCACCTCTGTGAGGATATCCTCAGGCAGACAGAAAAACAGACATCTATTTTCCTCTCCTTTACATTTTATCCTTTACCTTTTTCTTCTCCTTCACACCTTCACACTGCAATGACATAGTTGGTTGTATGGGAAAAAATATGCACCTGAAAGAAGAAAAATTCATGATGTGTTTTTAGTCAGCTAAATCCTCAGATAAATGTTCCAGCAAGCCCTGGCTACATGGGATAGGGAGCAGGACTGAGAGGAGTCAGATGAGGAAGTAGTGAGCTGGGAATACAACTATTTAAGACAGTGTTGCATATTTTTATTTGATATTTATGGATCAGCTGATGTAGATCAAAAAAATTACCAGGGGGCAGTTCTAAAGGATCTTATTCGAATGAGAAATCCCAGGTAAATGTGGAAGTCTGGAGGCACAGCACTGGGAGCTCAGCAGCCTGAGACTGCTCTCAGTTAAGTAGTACAAAGTTTCCTTCATGTGCTTTGGAAAGCGAGCAGCCATAGCATGTATGGCATGAATGTGGAGTGGTGTGTAGGAAATGGGTATGCCACCTGTAGCCTGACCCATGAATTATTAAGCTGATGTTTTGTCACAATTTTTTTTTTGCAAGAGACTACTTTGGAATATTAATAAAGACTAGTTCTGTACCATGTTCTGCTCTAATTGCAGGTGAATTTATCTGTAAGACAGCGGGTGAGGCTGCTGTGATCCTTAAACATGTTCTGTCACTGTACAGCCCAGAGGACATTGCTGTAGTACCTGTGGACCTCTGTCTGCTCATGCAAGTGCAAGAGTTTGGTCGTCTAGACAGTCCAAGGGGTCCTCATTTACAGGACCTCTGTATGTATACCATATACCTCATATACAAACTTGGAAACAGCCACAGTTCCTATCCATACTTGTGAGTGACCCACAGAACCACAGAAAGGTTGGAAAAGACCTTTGTGGTCATCCAGTCCAACCTATGACCAACACCATCTCATCAACTAAACCATGGCACTGAGTGCCACATCCAATCCTTTCACAAACATGTCCAGGTACAGTGACTCCACCACCTCCCCGGGCAGATGATTCCAGTGCCCAATCACTCTTTCAGTGAAGAATTTTTTCCTGCTGATGTCTAACCTAAACTTTCCCTGGTGCAGCTTAAGACTGTGACCTCTTGTTCTGTCAGTTGTTGCCTGGGAGAAGAGACCAACTCCCACCTGATTGACCCAACCACCTTTCAGGAATAAGGCCACCTCTGAGTCTCCTTTTCTCCAGGCTAAACAACCCCAGCTCCCTCAGTCGTTCCTCACAGGGCTTGTGTTCCAAGCCCCTCACCAGCCTCGTTGCCTCCTCTGGATGCACTCAAGCATCTCAACATCCTTCCTAAACCAAGGGACCCAGAACTGGACACAGCACTCAAGGTGTGGCCTCACCAGTGCTGAGTACAGGGGAAGAATGACCTCCCTGCTCCTGCTGGCCACACTATTCCTGATACAAGCCAGGAAGCCATTGGCCTTCTTGGCCACCAGGGCACACTGCTGGCTCATGTTCAGTCAGTTGTCACCAGTACCCAGAAAGGCCAGGTCCCTTTCTGCCTGGGCACTGCCCAGCCACTCTGTCCACCACTGGAAGTGTTCAAGGTCAAGCTGGATGGGGCTTTGAGCAACCTGATTTAGCAAAAGATGTCCCTGCCTATGGCAGGGCGTTGGACGTGATGATCTTTAAAGGACCCTCTCAACCTAAACCAATCACCTATCTGTGCAAAAGCCTCCCAGTCCAGGAAGAGGTTTAGATGTTTTCATGAGCAAGCAAGAGGATGAGCCACTCTAAGGCAGGAACAGTATTTCTCTTGTGCCATCTTAGGTTGTTCCAGAGCTAGTGAAGCCTGAGCAGAGACTTGTGAAATGAAGCTTGTCCTTTCAAATCCAAGCCTATGCCTTTCAGCTGCCTCACCCCAAGACAGATGTGCTGCACCAGCCTCCAGAAAACCTGATTCATGGCTTCATCCATAGCCCACTGCCAACAAGCAAAAGATTTCCGTTGACTTCACTCCGTTTCACACTGGCCCCTGGGACTCAAAACACACTGCAAAAGGCCACTTCTCTGCTGAATCTGTCAAGGGTCTCCTGTGTTGTGAGAGCCAGCAGGGCCTCACTGGTTGCTGCCAGCAGGGAATTTGGACTTCCATGCCATTTCCAGCATGGATGTTGCAAGATGATGGTTAAATGATTTCTCTTCAGTTTTTACTGACAAAAAATATGTCAGACTTTTTGGAAAATCCTACCTCTTGTACTACTGCCAAGTGTTTCCTTCTCTATTGCTACTAAGTTTTGACTTCAAATGGAACTTTCTAATTACATCACAAATATTATATCATGCAAATTTGGAACCTGTTAACATAGTCCAGAATAAAATAGCTGAAAAATAACAGACTCCAGCCTCTTTTCATTACACGCTGAAGGTCTAAAAAGTTCTGAAGTATAAATTCTCAATCCTGTCTGAGTATTGAAGAACAGATGACCTCACAGCAGAACGAGCTGGTTGCCTAAAGAAGTTGGCTAATCCATGAGACATTATTTCTATCTTCTTCTGTTGGCATCTTTTGTAATAGTTTATTAACAATGATTTGTGTCCTGTTGAGTAAGCTGTGTTTGTATAACACCATTGGCACTACAATAAGCTGAAGCCAAGGGTATTCTGGCTAGTTAGTCACAGCTATCAAATGCTTGGAACTTAATTTTCACTCTTTTCTGGCTAAGCATTCTTAACAAATATTTTGCTGCAGGGTAGAGAAAACCCTAAATACTCAACAGTATTGTTTGCAGGACCAGACAGGCATTTGCAGCCAGATGAATATGTTTGATGTGCTTTTGCGGTGGAAACACAATGACATCTACTGGCCGATGAAGATGGCTGTCAGAGTGTCTGCTGGAGCAAAACAGCCCGGAGCCGACTCTGCAAGGAAAGGGGATGACATTCTTCTGAGAGGCAGGATGACAAATCAGAACAACACCCATAGATACCTCAAGAAATACAACAGAGATTGAAAAACAGAAAATAGAAGGTATTTTATTTATACACCACTTGTTTATTGTTAGTTGAAAAACAAACAAACAACACAAATTCTCTGATGGTGCAAAGTTTCTCTGTTGTCCTCAGTAGCGGCTGTCAGAGTTTAGAATGTTAAGGCAACTTACACTGGGTGTAGCCAGCTAAAATTCACAAACAAGATCCACAATGCCCAAGTGCCTCCTCTCCTCTTAAAAAAAGGGATACATGTAAGCAGGACTTTCTGATACCCTAAAATGACACAGTTCTGCACAGCACTGATATTACTGCATTTTTTCTCTTAACATGATGCCATCCCTGTAAGTCTTGTGCAGAAGACTATACCTAATCAACCCCAAAGGCATGGTGCTCCAGCAGTATGGTAAATAGTTGCAAATAGTGTTATTAAAAATAAATAAAGGAGGCAATAAAAACATGTCTATTTCTGAAACTGTGAATGCTAACAATAGCAATGAGAATGAATTTGCTACACACTTCACACTATTACACACTTCTGATGTTCAAAATGTGTATAATTTTGAAATCCCTTGTCTTCCATCAACTCTGCTCCTATAAATATTAGTTGTGTTGCCTCAACAAGACGATGCAGTTCAGAAGAACCAGCACCTCTAAAAATCATCACGCTTGCCTTCTAAAATGGATAGGCTGTGCAATTTACTCAGTGAACAGCACTGGCTTGGAAATGTTATACAGCCAGTATATCAGTGCAGCATCCAGAAGAGGCACTGTGTGGAAAAGAAGGCTTTGGCTTCCATTCATGGAAGCAGATCAACCCAGAACTAAGGAATACAGCATAGACTAGATCTTCTCCATGGTTGTACAGGCTTCTAGGTGGTGACAAGAAAATTGAGGCTGTCCAAAATTAATGAATATTGTACATGGAAGTAAGAGTAGCAAATATGAGCAAAGCATTAAATGTGGTCACCATAATCCATGAAGATTTTAGTACCATTTCACATTGGATTTAGCAGGAGTCAAGAATGTGCTTGAACTGGAGCAGCATCTTGTATAATGTGAGTGCTCCAAAGCTCTGTACAATTTTGCATGTCACTCCCTCACTTAGATTTCATCCCTTACAGAGGAGATGAGGGAATGTGAACAAAGATTTGACCCTAATGTCACAACCCTACTGCTTGACAATGGGCCTTTCACAGTGCTGTTGCAAGGAAGAAAAGGGGAGAAGGGAAATGGCATAACACAAAGAAGCAGAAGATGGTAAGGTGGTACTTGTTCAGTCTGTGATTACAAAAATCTAAAAATGGTCCTCCTCATAGCAATAAAAGAGAAATCTGTGATCAAAGTGGTCGGACCATCAAAATATTGCAGGAAGTTCTTGCCTGACCTTATACAGCAGAAGATTCCTTCTGTACATTTCATAGCAAAGGGGAAACTGTGTGCTGGATTTCCCTTCTCAAATAATTTCAGAGTGTCAGAATTGGCATTTGATTCCTGACTGGCAGCATTCAGGACGCAGGACAAAACAGGAATGTGTATATCTGTGAAGCTGCTTGTTTGCATATGTCATCCTGGATTTTGGTTCTGAAAGGCTACATTCTTTTGAGGCAAAAGAAAAAAAAAAGCAACAAGGAAATGTCTTCCATATTTTTCTGATATGTGTAACTTTTATAAACAGAGCTCTTATGGGATGTGAATTGTCATGTTAAACATGGTGACACCTAACAATGAGTAAAAAAAAATCAGATGCAGATTTCTGGGCTGCTGTCCTGTGTTACCACACCACCCATGACTTTTGCAAGTGGTCATGTATGTTAGTGGTTCTCACACTGCAGTAACTGGGATGCAGCCTGAAAATGGTCAGTGTGATACTCATGTCCCAGTTCAGGGCTAATATAAACCCTCTGTCCTTTATGCTGGCAGGTGGGTGCACCATGTGTCCATGGGTGCATTCCACAATAATTCTGGGTAATCATCACTCTGTGGAGTCCCCCTAGTTACTGTATTCTCTCATTTGATTTTTATTTACATTTCCTACGGACATACTTACATAGAAATATTAAAAAATATTTGTTTAGATAATAAAGGGTGAGCTTTGTTGTTTTTTTTTTCTTCCTTCCAAACCCCAAAAATCTGCTGACTGTCTTTACCAGCCAAGAAGATGTTCACTGGTAACCTTCACTCCCTCTCCAAAAAGCATTGCAGTGCTTGGGTTACTTGTTTAAAGAGAAACTGTGATGTCAAACTGGGACCTAGAGATAGCAACTTTAAACACAATTCTTTTAACAAACCAAAGACTCATGGAGACATTTCTATGTTTATAATTTCCAGTGGATACAAGGGATTTTCTTGAATCCTTATGACAAATAAGCATCTTCCACTCAGCCAATCATCCCAGACAATGCAGCCTTATGCTAATGCATGGGAGTTAGGGAGTAAAAATGATGAGAAATTCATTAGTTAAACTTGAAATGAATCAACTAAATTTGCTTAATTTGGAAGAGTGAGAAAATACACAGGGGCAGTCAAATACTCAAAAAAATTTATGAAGTCTCAAAAAGTAAAGGTGGGAGGGTTAAGCACCCTGGTTAAAACACAGTTGGAAGACCATTTGTCCTCAGGTATGCCAGATCACTACTATTTCCAGTTAAACAAAGTTAGGAGGAGCTTTTGACATAATTTTCTGCATTTCTGTCTTCAATACAGAGATCTGTTGGCATATGTGGATGCATAAATATGTACCTCCTCCATATATATTTGTAGAGATGAACCAGAGAACTTTGCATGCACAGAGCTGCAGTCTCCATCCGCATACACTTCAGGAGTGAACTGCATTATTCATTTTGTGTGGTCCCTTTGAGACATCCTGGAAGATCCTGCTTTTTGGCAGTACAAAGCCTATGCCATCCTTAGGACACTTAATCCAGACTCTAGATGTGAAGAACACTCTTTCCAGCCTTAGAGCCTAATCCTGTCAAGCCTAAAGAAAAAACTCCTCTAGGACATGCAAAACTGGACACAGGAACACCCTGAGTGAGGGGTGAAGCAAAGAGGGGCAGGTGAGGATGCTGATGTTGAAACTACTCTCATCTTGCCTTGATCCCTTGTTGGTCCTGGGTAAATCTCTTCATTTTCTTCAGCAAGGAGACAACCAGTGAGGAAGGGATGATTACTAGACAGTGAATAAGCCAACTGTGGAATGGCTAAACAACATAAACATGCTAATAACTCTTAGTAGTTTTTAGTCCTCATCTCCTTTAAAATACATTTTTTCATCCTGTGGCAACACTCAACTGCCTTTCTCTGGTCCTGCAGTGTGGCACAATGCTGAGATTTGGCTTACTACCATCTGGAGATGAGCTGGATGGAATAAAAAACTTCCATTTTGCTAAATGACCAAATAAAAAGAGTTGTCTTTGACCACTTCTCATCCATCTCCACCCTGAAAAGACCAACCAGAAAATGGAACAGGATGTATATAAAATATGCTTAAGCTTGTGAGCATCTCCTGGTAGTTGGTGTTCACATGACTTTTGAATGTTTCAGCATATCTTTAGTTCTCTTTGATTCTTCTGAGGTTATATGGGTGGTTGCTGGCAGAATTACACAAATACAGTCTTCACAGCTCAGCAATCCTTGGATCCAGATTTGGAGCTCAATGTGGGTGGCATAGGAGTAAATGCCAATAAGAAGGCTAGGACAGTGTTGTTACTTTCAGAAATGAAATGACTCAGTACAGAGCCTTTGCAAGCAGCAATTAAAGAACCATAAGAATGTTTTGTAACTATTAAAGAGTAAGAGGGAAACCTCATTTTTTTGTAATGATGTTTTATTTTCACTCTTTAATGAATGTTTTAATCTTGCCTTAAGATATATTTCTGTTACTGAATCTCAGCTAGAGACAATCAGTATCTTTCAAGTCTTTTGCTGCTAGGGCATTTCAACCTTTGCTGTGGGAACACCTTTCAGTTCATTTTAGGGTTAAGGCTTCAGATCTCAATAGCTGCACGCTCCTGTTGTTGAGAGATCCTCTACAGGATATATAGAAAGCATTTACTAAAATTCTCATTGACTTTAGATTGGTTTGTATGGGTAATATATCTGATGATGATGACAATGATGTATTGTCCAAAAGGTTTTAAATAAAAACTGACACATTGATACAGTGTGGAATAATACAGAGTTGTCCAAATCTCAGAGATGATATCAGCTATTGACTGAAGCGCTGAACTGAGACACAGGAAAGCCTTAAGTTGTTGTACCATCTCTGACACTGTCTTACTGAAGGCTAGGTTGGCATCTCAGTTTCTCAAGTTTGCCATATGTTGAATGGCGATGCGGTACTCTCAGACAATCTCAGTGTACCTGGAGGCCCATTTTGATAGGCAAGTGTGCAAAGCAGTCGGTGAGTGTCGAGCACACACGCACAGGACACAGTTTATACTGTGGGAAGTACTGGGAAGAGCTACCAGAAAGAAAAAAAAGGCACCATACTAAAAGCCTTAAAAATCTGATTACAAAGTAAGGCAGGAGAAATGGTGTTGGTATGTTATTTCAGAATGTTACAGTAACAAAGCAGTTGTGTGTGCACTTGTGTGTGTGT
>WAAE01007704.1:0-12016 GCA_013400495.1 Nicator chloris
AAGTACACACATTTATTTTCATTCTTTCCAGAAATCCATGTCCTTTACTAATAATTTAATTACTAAGTACTCAACCTTCCAAGCTATTTTACTCCTTGTTTTCTTACTCAACTAAACCCCACAGCTGGGAATAATCTTTCATTCTATCATGAGCATGCACTCTCTAATGTCAGTTTACTGTGTGTCCCACTGCCACACTATTATTATTGGGATGGAAATATGATTTTAGTAGTGGACAGAGATGTTTCAGCAAGTGGTTTTTAATATTAACATGAGCCTTCAGAAACACCAAGAGATTTGTGTACCAATGATTTAGAAAGGATTTTTCCAAATATCAGAGTGCACTACAGACATAAAAACCAGAAATAAATAAACAGAATGGACCACTTTGGAACAATATGAAAGGAATCCTTGCACTAGAAAATTACACAGATACAAAGACCAGCCACATAAATCCATATCACACCAAACTTAAAAAACACATAAAATTGATGAAATAAATCAAAGGGACAGACAGGAAAAATCAGAAACTAAAATTTTTTGAAAGTCACCACAAATAATAAAATATTAAATGTTATCTATGCATTGATCAGGTGCCAAATGCTAATGCAAAGAGAATGTGTACAACACTGGAGTAGCAGCTAAATGGGAAAAAGGTTGAGCATCCTATTGCTTTCCACAACCACACTGGAAAAACCACCAAACAACTAATAATAAATTAGGCAAAGATGATATAAGTGTGGGGTTAGAATATAGTTTAACTTCCAGGACAAATATGCATATACAGATTTTAGAAAGGTTAAAAAACAAACAAACTACCTTACTATAGTACTGATGTGGGAGGTAAAAGGACAAATGAGTGTTGGGAGACACCTACACTCCCAGCTAAAAAAGAACTGATTTGGATAAACAAAATTAATTTCTTGAGTAAGACAACCTACTCAGTGATGCTGACAGCAGGACAAAACTGAGGTTTGTACTGTTCCTCACTACCAGCTGGGGACCAGGTGTTGAATGTTGTGCTCTGGGCCACATCTGGAATTGCCTATTTATTTTAGTCCCTTTCCCAGGAGCATACAATGCTACCAGCCTTTGCCTTGAGCTGCAGGGACTTTGGTTGAAGAACATTGTGAAGGTCAGACATTAGTGCACAAAGAATACAGGAGTAAACTTTCCTACACTGGCTACCATAGTAACTACATGTTTAATCTTGTCATCTTGGAAAAAATGTTAACTTTCAATGCCGAAAGCCATTTGATCTGGTGACAAAATAAAGCTTATGGTGGATGAAGAAAGCAAAATCTGCTGCATGGGTCTCCTACTTAATAGCTTTTTAAATTTTTTTTTAATCCAGGCCATTGGACTTCACACAAAATAAAAGAAAGATCCATAGAACCACTACCTCTGAAGCCAGAGCACCCTGTAAATCAGATAACTACAATATAAACACATACAGCAAACACAGTTTTTCCACAATAAAGATCTGTAGTGTTTCTCAGACTACCCAAGAGTGATTTACAGCACACAGCATCCAAAATGGGATCAGGAGATTGTTCTGTTACACAGTGCTACTGGTACACAGAACATAAACATCATGAACCTACTCTAAGGTATCCAAAATATGCCTGTACCTCTTCTAGGCATGCACCAAGCTTGCAAATAAGTTACTAATAAGAACTGTAAGTTCAGGAGCCTCAGCAGTTCAATGAGACTGCTTGTTCTCACAGAGACAGAAATATGTAAAAACACAAGTAAAATGGGGCCTTACAGATGATAATTATTACTCTTCTGCACTTAAAACACAACTGGTTACACTTGAAGAGTACACATTGGTCTTTTTCACTGTACACCACTACAGTTTTTAAATCTACGCATCCATTATCTAAGAAAAATATTAGGAATTGGTAAAAAGCCAGTAAAACTCACAGAAATGTTAATAAACTTTTAGACTTTAAAAAGTACTGTGGCCTAATGTCATGCCCAAATAACATTTCCTTTGTTGGTTTAGATAACTTCCAAATTTTTCAGTGTTCCACCATTTTAGCAATATGTTAAGAACTACACTGATAGTGCCACGTATCCCATCCAAACTAGAATTAAGACATTTTTCACAATTTCTAAGTAACTCAAGAGATTTCTTAAGAAAAGGCTCACTTAATGTATCCTATTTTTAGGTCTGAAAATCCCCAAGAAGCATCCCTATGTCTATAACCATGAGAAATATATACTGCAGTTCTGACAGCGATTACAGTGTTTCCATATTTTTAACTGTAACAATCTGCCCATTAGTTTGGGGATGTGGGCTTCAGTATTTGGAAATATATATAAATATGAACCTAGGCACTTAACATATCTTTTCAATACATATTTGGTGAAAAAAAAATTATTAAAATTACTGTCTCCAGTTAAAAAAAAAAAAGCCCCCAAACCATGATGACACTGTTTCTTTTCAGTTCCTCATACAACAGTCAGTGCCTTTATTGGGGACAGCTTGGTCTCCTTGCTATTTGGAAATTCTGCCTGTTTCTTAGTGACCTAGAGGCACAATGTCAACTGTACATTGACATTTCTAACTCTCCTCCCTTCTTTCCCCCAAAAGAAATGACCCAAGGCTTTAAGCTCTACAGCAATTTTTAATTAAGAGCAGCACTATTTCCTCAATTTCTTGGACAAAAAAATACTTCACTACTAGGAAAAAGTCAGGGAAAGCCATAAAAGAAGAAAAACACATCCAAGTCCTGAAATGTGTATTTTAATAACTAGGTCCTGTTTTTTAACACAAGAAAGATAAATGCAAAAGGCTAGCACAGACATCATGTTTTCAGTAAGGTACCCCAAGATTAAATACTCTTTTCAACAAGGTATTCTGCCATGTAAAAGAAGTAGAAGTGGTGGGCACAGAAACATACTGTGGAATATGTGAAGCATTTGTGTATAGGGCTCTTTCAGACAGTGCATGTGAACTGAATTAATTTCTTAGAGAAACAATCAAATATTCCCTTCTTCCATAGCTCTTCACCAAGACTTCTCCTCATAAAGGCTGAAGTACCAAATCCATGCAGCTCTTACATGGTGAAGGCAATGCCTGACCTTCTAGCACTAAACAAAATCTTGGCAAGAAACAAAAACACAATACTCAGTAAGTTTTTCTGATTCATTGCAATGCTTCCACTTATCAAGTACCTGCTGTCAGACAATAAATACTCTAAGAATTTGCAATATAGCATTTGAAATCAAGAATAATGATTTTGAAAGAACATGCGAAGCAAAGAAACTTGAGGCACCCACACATAAGAAATTAAATATAACCCACTGAGTATCATAAAAGTCAACTTAAATAAATATGCTAGCTAGAGATATTCCTAATTACTTCATACTCAGAGTTAGATATCAAATAGCCAAAAAAAGTTTAAGTGTATATATAAAAAAATAAAGGTAAATTCTAGTTCCTGAAGTGCTTTGGTTGCATGATCAACGAGATTTCTTCTTTCTTCAGCAGGATCATGAGCAGAGGCCTCTGTGGAAGGTGAAGGTCCACTGAATTCTGTGAAAAAGCTGAGCAACAGCAGGGACCTTGAAGTTCTCACATCAAATTACTCCTCAGAGGTCACCTTTGGAGCCCCAGCCCAAGGCAGAATGATGGTTTTCAAAGAGCTGCTCAGAAGAATTCTGCCCTGGGTGAAGGGGATATTGGCTAAAGCTGGGAAGCCCAGTGCCTGCAAGTTACTGAGTCCACTCTGCTCCTGCACAGCCAGCCTGCAAGTACAGTCCTTTAGGATCCCACAATGGACACTGCTGCACACTGAAGGCAGAAGTGCTTTCTGGCAAGATCCATACCAAACCTTCATAAATTGCTCTAGCCACAGCTTTTTACAGTGGAGCCTTGTACAAAAATGACAATAAATAAGTATTTTCTGCTCGTTGATTAGTGTAGTATGTTCACTAATGCTGGCTGCTGCACAGACATATTCTGGCCTTTATATTTTCTTTTTATTTTATGGATTGAGAACAAGATTTTTCTGAAGTAGGAAAATTACTTGTGCATGTGGCTACTCAAGTCACTCAGACACTTAAAAAGCATTACCAGAGCTACAGGAACCAGCCAGTTCTGGCTAAAAGCTTAATTTCCTTACGAGAGAACTCACTTCACACCAAGGCTTTCTTCTAAAAGCCGTAAATTTCAACAAATGAAACAGCTACATCAAGTCACAGATATGTTTAAAAGAAGCTGTTTGTGGACATGACATTTTCCCTAAGAAATCTGTCTTCATCCACACACAGCAGCACGTGGGACAAAGCTCTCAGTAACCCAAGGGCTGCACAACACCCGTGGGATTAACAGGAAGACTTTCCCATAGCTTTAATTCACCAGGACACTGACAACACCCAAAGAGAAATTTAAGCATTTTATGCTGGGTGCCAAAATCCCTAAGTGCCTCCTAAGGATAATTCAGAGGCTCCACATAAGGCATCAGTCATTTTGCATTTACTATACAAGAGGCTTGTAGGATGATTTAATGTGCCTGATGCTGAGTGGAGAGTCACTCAGAATCAGTCAAAGAAAAAGAGAACAAGCAGAGAGACATCCAAAAAACCAGCTTTCTGGTGCAGACCTTGTGTCTTGCAGAGGTGCAGAATGCTATTGGGGAATGAGGGCAGCTGAGCAGTGAAGGAGGAAGGGCAGGTGCCTCCTCAGCTGCCATACACCAGGGGCTAGAGAGCTTCTCAGAGACTGCAAGGTCTTTGCTTCCCAGCTCAGGCTCCAGACTCTAACCTCACACCTCTGCTCCGTTTTCCCAGTGGGATTTCTTGACTGCTAGGGTAGGTTGTGACTGCCCTCCTCCATCTGCTAGACCTAAGCTGCAAAAAGATTTATGAGGTCCATGAACAAACAGGTACAAGGGAATCCCAATCTGAGTCTTCAGAGAACCTCTTACCTAACTGGTCCCATCCAAAGCTCTGTTGCTGTTTATGCACCTTTCCCCTGATGCACAAGAATGCTGACCATTACTGGATGGCAGCCCACACTCAGGGCTCTCTCACCCTTGAGGGAAAAAGCCCCCTACAGAGCTGCAACCCTCTCACTTGGGCTCCTCCTGTGGCTTTCCTCTTCTCCAAGAGCAAGATAACTGAGATGAGAGAAAAAGAGGTTGATTATTCCAGGCAAGATAACAGCCCACTGACGGGATAAACCAGGCAGAAGGTGCTTTCCCAACTACCCTCCTCAGCCTGGCAAGGACATGCTTGATAGTCTGGGGGAATAACTAGGCAGCCACTATGCAGACTGCTCACCTCACCAAGGAAAGCAGTGCCCTTTACCTTCCACCCAAAGATGCCACTGGGAGTCCAGGGGACAATTTGGTTACATATGTAAAATTATGGTAAGCAACTCCAGTGCTATGTAAAAGAGACAGCAAGACAACAAAATGGTATAACAGCCTGGGGGGTTGCAGATGCATGAGCAACTTGAAATGCAGCAAGTGCTTGCTCATCTGCCCAGGGACACACACCTCTCCTGAAGAATAAAGCTTGCATTCCTTATTTATATGAAATACATACACTTTGCAGAGGTGTGGGTTGGGGTGAGGTATGTTGTATGTCTGCTCTGTGGCCCACCTTTATTTCTAAAATCACAAAGCCCTCTAAACACAGCATAACTCCAAATAAAGAATTAAGTGGTGCCATTATATAGATCTTTATTTTACCATTTATAAGCAACATGCATTGCACGCTGCTTTTGCCAACACAGGACTTCAAGACAAGCACAGCATTACAGAAAATCATGTAATCTATAATTCATTCACAGAATAGTACAGCATGTACTCAGGCATTTCCTCTATTGAATACACAGCATTCTTCTGAGATTAGCTTGCCATGATGTCATTTTAATTATTGGATATTCATTCATTCAATAAAAATAATAAAAATCCCTCAAACAACTGCACATGCCCACAACATTGAGAACTTCTCAAAAACCTGGAGATCTTACAAACTCTGCCATTAGGAAAGAAGTGTGGGAGATGTGTTATACAAACTTTTCACAATAAGCTCACTATTTCTGACCTCTTCTATAAAAGCTACTACTTTTTATCAACCTGAAGTACTATGCCTTGCGTTGGAACTGGAATGTAACTATTTTCCACAGCTATCAGTGTTCTTCCAGAAAACTGGCAATCTTCTGCAACTTTCAAAACTCATTCCATTGTTCCTTGAGAAGAACAATTGGCATTTAAAAGAGTTTGAATTGTACTTCCCATCAGAAGGATGGCGTTAAGTGGAACAAGTGAAATACATAAAGCAATACAGCTGGATGGACTTTACCACTCCTCCTGTTACCCTGAATCTTATGTGGTTGTCTTGGGCCACAAATCAGTAGCAGACGCAAGGCCACTCTCTATGCAATTCTAAATATAGAAATCTCATCAAATATTAAAACTTTTTGCATTATCCCTAACTCCATGGACATCATATTTAATTAAAAAAAACTTAAAGCAATGGGATACATTACTGATTTTAGAATTGCAATAAACAACAGCAGTAGCAATAACCCACTATAGCTACAAGTCTTTTATTCTTTCCTTTTTTTTTAAGAGCATTATCACTGATAAGGTGCATGGTGCTCTTGCCCTGATCAGATGAACTCACACAAACATCACAGATGTGCTCTAACCAGTCTCTTACTGCTTGGAGAAAGGTGGCTGCAATGATAGTCTCCACCACACTAAAAGGTCCAGACTGCTGAACAGGATCTGCTGCTCCCATAGCCTTGGGAAGTCTGAGGCTAAAATAACTGGTCCATTTGTAAGAGAAGAAGCATACCTTAAAATATTCTATCAGGGGCTGCTGTGACAGGTAGCTAAGCCAGTTCGAGGCATTCTGCACAGTTTGAAGAAGCCAGATAGGCATCAGGCATAAACAGACTATCAGTCATCACAGAATCACAAGAGTAATTTAGGTTGGGAAGGACTTCTGGAAGTCACCTAGTTCAGCTCCCCATGGAAAGTAGGGCCAACCTTCAAGTTAGACCAGCCGGCTCAGAGTCTTAGACTGAGTTTGAAGTAGTATGGCTTTTGATTCTATATCCACCTTCAGAAAAAGTGCTGGGGACGATTATTAGAGTTAATACACAAAATGACAGACAACAGTATTCAAAACCTGAAGGAATGTTTTATTAATTCCTCCTCAGATTGTATGAGCCACTTTTTTTCAGGTTAGTAAAATTACATTCGTTCTTCTGTTATTTTATAGCAAACTACCAGCCTTGCTGAACTTTTTACAAATACATGTCAACATCAAATCTGAGCAATGATCCAGATCTTCTAATGAGGAAGCTGCTTTTGAGCTAGCAATTTCCCCTTGGAACAGCTCCTTAGATTCTGAACAAGGAGATACCATCCAAGACTATTCTGGCATGTCAATTCAGATATCTGCATCTAATGTGTAATTAAGGTTAAGCCCCTTGAAGTGCTACCGAATTAACAGCCTCTGATGCTGTTTTTATTTTAAGAACAAATTAGAACAAAATTACAAGCATAAAACTAGATTCAAGTTGTTTACTGCACTATGCTATAGGCTAAGCTTACCTTCGCTGTTTGCTCATCACAAAGTTTAACACACATTCAGACACTCTGTTGCATGTATTTCCTGGAGAATGTTTTGTCTTTCAAACATTCGTGGACAGTTCTAAAAGAGCATAATATTCTTGAAGAAAACGGAATGTTGCATAAAGAAATCCACAGGTTGTAAAGTAACAAAGCCATATACCCCCACATTCAGCAGAATGAATGCAGTTAATCAAAACCATTCAAACGTATTTTTATATAAGCTGGTTTCACAATAAACTGAAAGGCTGCAAAGGAGCCATTGTTTTCTATGAATAGCATATACACGTATTTAAGTCAAAATAGACAATGTTCACCTGCAGGTCAGATTCTATGGAGCCCTTTATTTCTTCTACATTACGTTTGTGTATCTTTGATTTAAAGAGCTATAATGGCTGCAGTCTATTGCACAAATGCAAATTTACTGTTATTAATCTGCAGAAAGAAGATAAGTACCTGTGCAGGTATAGATACACCAGGCAGTTTTACACAGGATGCATTTAATTTTAATGCTGTGACAGGCATAAACATTCATATATAACTCTTGATAAATCTGTAAATGAACCATCACAAACTAGATGTAATGCATTTCAAATAAGATCTAAAAAAATAAATTTGTTTAAAGACACACAAGTTTAAAATGCAGTTGGTCTAAAGACAACTTGTGCATTAGCTAAGGTAAGCTTTGATCACAGAGAATAGTTATATGCCCAGACAGTTGGTGAAACTACAGAGCTTTACAACTGCATTTCTGAATTTCAAGATTTTATAAATAAGCTTTCCACACTGGCAACTTTATTAGTTTTTCATCTCCTGAAGTTGCTGCTAGTGAGAGACTTACACAGACCCTAAAGACTCCAAAAAAAAAAAAAAAAAAAAAAAAGGGCAAATTAAGATGAGGTATTTTATAACTTTCAGATGTCAAAAAATTAATTTGACTATTTTACATACTTGAACATAATTATTATGAAGTACTTACACAAGTTTAAAAGCGGTATGTGAGCAAACAATAGCCTGCAAGTTACAAAACAGGCATTGGAACAGTGAAAGAACAAATGTGAAAACATGCTCCAAACACTAGCACTGCTCAAGGAAAAATGAGATTATTCCCTGCTACAACAGCCAGAGCAACCATGCTCTGTACATTTCCTTCTGCTCTCCACTATGCAGTTGCCCTTCTGACTGCAGTCAGGGGTCCTACATCTAATTACAGCAAAAGTTTTTAATTAAACCTCGAATATGCTTTAACAGCTTCTAGTATGAGCTTGCCCTTGATGGTGCCACTTGAGGTGCTCTGCTTCAAGGGATGATGAAGCAAATCTCTTCAAACCATGGGTGAAGATGTGTTTTTTCCTATGTGTGCTGCTGCTTCTCACAGCTAGCTGCAAAGCTGTCTGCACGGGTATCAAGCTCAAAGAGCTTTCCCTGTGGGAGCTCTCCACTGTCTCCAAAATACTCCTTGCCAGATTCACAATGTAGGAGGAAAGTGCACTTAAAATATTAATGCCAGCACACAAAATGGTCTCAAATATGAGCCCAATCCAACTTGGTGAACTCAGTGGGAGCCCTCCATTGGCTTTAATGGCAATTGTACCACACTAGCAGAAGGCAAGAGGAAAACAGTGCAGTTTCTCATATTTCAGGTCTGGTCAGAATGCAGAACACTGTGCTGAACATGAAGAAAGTGAAGGGTTTATCCCAGTCACCTCAAGTAAAAACAATCATTCACTTCTTCCACAGTAGCTTGTGAAACTTGGCTCTACTAGACTGGAAGGTATTTGAGGAAAATGGGTAAAGCTCATTCAAGGAACTTGAATAAAACTGGATAGGCAGGAATTTGTGCACATGATAAAAGGCACCAGCAGAGGACAGATCAGATTTTCAACACAGAGCATCCAATGAAAACTACATCTCATTCCTATCCATCCTCACCCATTCATCTTCCACATCCCCACAGACAGACAGGTGACCAATAGAGGAACAAGAGAGATTAGTGTCCTTTTATGCTGTTCCATAAGCTGTGCTGCTTCTCTTCCCGTCCCACTTTTGTGTCTGTGTGTGTACACACGCATGCGTGGCGGGGAGATGGATCAAGGGGGGAACCCAGTAAAGTGTGTGGAGGTGGGGGGGATTTGAAGCAGGTTCTTATTCAAGCCATCTGAAAAGTCTTTCTGTAATCAAGGGGATACTATTTCAGGAGACAGGGAGAAGGGGCAAAGGATTCACGTTGCTACGGAGACACGTAGAAGCTGACATTCCTACATAAATTTCCATTTATACCAGGGAAGGAAAAGAAAGCACTCCAAACTTTGTGCAGATACCCTGGTAACTGACTAAAACCAGCATTTCTTTACAATTCATTTTATGTTATTTAAAACAAAATCCCAAACAGCATTTAAACCCTCAAATATTACTGCACACAACAGAAAAACAAATAAGCACAGCAGCAAAGGAACCTGTGTAATTCCAACTCAAACTGGGATCAGTTATTTCCCAGAACCTATACAAGGACTTCAGAGAATAGAGGAAAAACAAAACACACCGAGAATATAGTCAGTCCTTTGCTTTCCTTCCCAAAACACACATCTTGTCCCTGCACAATTTACCCAGCCAAAGAGCACAGGAATCCAAACAGATGATTTATCCACGCAAGTGTGTGTGGACAAGAATGGGGATGAAAACGATGTGGGGGTAGGCTGGCTGCATCTGTCAGTGTTTCTACTGGAGCTCCAGAAGTTGCTATCAGGCATAAAATAAATAAAACCACCCATGAAAACCAAAACAATTATCATACTACAAAAGAATTTACTGAAAAAAATTCAACAGGCAGCTTGTTTTTAAAATTCACAACCCGTTTTTGAAGTACTCCAAGCAATAGTGAAATGACGTTAAAAAAAATAACAATCTGTGATCAAAGACCTAAAAAGGTGAAGAACGAATGAACAACAAGAAATCACAACGGGGAGTGTGGCATGAAGGCAAAGGAGCGTGAAAGACGATGGGGAGATCAGGACGTGCTAGAGAAAGACAGACAAGCACACCCTACATGATGGAGAGAGTCCGAGCCCAGCGTCCCCACTCTGGACAAAGTAGCAACCGGTTTAGGAAGCCCCAACTTTCCAAAACCAGAGACTTCTCAGATGGGGGTGGAGGGCAACTACAGAATACTCGATCTCAAACAGTTTCTCACTGTATAGGGAATCCGCCACATAGAAAAAAAAAAATAATCAAAACTACTTCAAACTCGGGATCTTTTGTGACAATAAATACCACGGCACATCCGCAGCCAGCGACCCCTTTCGCCCACTGAAGCCTCACACCTCCCGCACCCTGGGCACGATCCGAGCAGGGCGCTCGGCGCTGCCCCTCCCTGGGAGCGCCGCCGCCTCCGCCCCAGCCCGACCGCCGGAGAGATGCGGGGTTGGCGAGGCTGGAGGGGGAGGACGGGGAGAAGGAGGAGGATGGGGACGGGTGAAAAGGCTCGGGAAGGGAAGAGGTGCGGAGGGTGGGCGGACAAAGGTGCAGGGGACTCTTCCCAGCGGCAGCCGGCAAGGGGAGCCGGGTGGGGACCAGGGGCGGCAGCGGGCAAGGCGGGGAACCAGCGGGGGCAGCCGGGCATGGCCCCGGCCACTGCTCCAGTCCGGGGGGCTGGCCCCGGGAAGACGCTGGGATACAGTCCCGAAGGAGACAAGGGTGAAGGAAAGGCAGCTCGAGGGATGCTGGTGAGTCAGCCAGGGCACGGCGAGGAAAGAAATTCTCAGTGCCTGGGGTGCGGCCAAGGGAGCGGGAGGCGGACGAGGAGGGGGGAAAGCAGCAAGGGCCGGCGGCGGAGGGCAGCGGAGCGGGGCCGGGGGCAGCGGGGACAGCCGAATCTCACCGCTGTGCAGCGTCGACTCGCAGAGCCAGCTGTCCAAGTTGCCGGGTTTGCGGCAGGACTCCCAGAGGGACAGGTAGTACTGGTGGTCCGCCGTCACCCAGGCGGGGCTCAGCACGGCTCCCAGGTCCAAGCACAGCGCCAGAAAGATGCACACCAGCCCCACCAGCTTCAGCGGGGTCAGCACCGAGACGCGGACCTCCTCCATGCCGCTGCCGGCCGAAGCCATGGGGCCCAGGGGAGGCGAGGAGGAGGACGCGCTGCCGCCGGCCCCGAGGGGAACAGGAGCGAGAGCCCAGCTCCGCGCAGAAGGGGCGGGCGGAGGAGAAGCGGCGAGACCAGCGCTGTCTAACGGCGGCGAGAGGCGCTCGCAGGCGGCGGCAGCGCCGCTCCCTCCCGCCCTCCTCCGCCGCGCTCCCGCCCCGCTGTATCAGGTGCAGCAGCTCCCCCGGCCCTCTGGCGCCGCCCGGCCCGGCCCGGCCCGGGGCGCTCCTCCCCGTGCCCGCCCCTGCCGGGGGAGGCCGGGCCGCGCTCCGCGGGG